>JARGXW010001260.1:0-27283 GCA_029204085.1 Mycena sp. CBHHK59/15
GGGATGAGAAGAGGATGGTGACTATTCTGAACGCGGCGTTAGATTCGATCACGCGAGCGGCGTATATGGGCGCTCTGTCACTCACCTCTTGAACCCCCAACCACTCTTCTTGACCTTGTTGCCCATGCGCTCCTCGAATTTAGCCTCCTCGTCGACGAGGTCGTCTTCGCCGGACCAGTCGTAATCGTCGTCGTTGTCCTCCTCGTCGGTGCCTTGGAGGGACGAGGCAACGGAGTTTCTGGGGGAGTCGCGGGGTGGTGGTTGTGGTCGTGGATGGGGACGGGGGCATCTCAGCGGGGTAGTGGACGGACTGCTTGCCCTTGCCCTTGTCGTCCTTCTCGTCGATGTCGGACTCGGGGGACGCCATGGGGTCGTTGCTGGGGATGAAGGCGGAGCGGTAGCTGGGGCTGGGGGAGCCGTGTGCGAACGCGCGGAGGTTGGGGTTGCTGGGCTGTTTCTTGTAGGGCGGGGACGCGGGGAGGTCCTGGTCGTGGTCGGGGAGGTCGAGTTCCTGGTGGAGCAGGTCTTGGGAGCTGAAATGATCATGGCGCGAGGGCCCGATATCGATGTTTGGCACCGGCCTTCTCTTGTGCATGATGGTGGCGAGAAGAAGGGCAAGGCGTTCCCAAGGCGTTCCGCAGAGTCGCACCACAGTGGGACTGTGTGTACGTCTTCGCCTATTTGCGCACCACAATTTGACATCGGTGGAGCGGTCTCCCGCATGTTCTCCCTCCTTGTACCAGACTCAATCTTTGCATACTCTTTGCATTGTCTGCCTCGTCGTTGCCCACGGTGTGCTCGGTGTTTCAGGCCCAGCGACCAGATGGCTTGGTGTTCCTACGGTGTTCTCTCGGCGATCTCCCAACTTTTTCTGCGATGATCATGACGTCACTCTCGACACGGTCACGCTATCCACCGTCGCGTCCAACCACCAGCCACAATGTCCACCCCCAGCATTCCCCCGTCCCCCGCCGCGCTCAAGAAATTCGAGAAGCAGCTCAACAAGGAAGCAAAGCGCGAGGACTCCGAGGTGAAGCACGCCCTCAAGGACGTCCAGGCCACCGAAAAGTCCCGCGCCAAGACCCAGAAGGTACCCGAGCTCCCCCCCCCCGCCCGCTTATATGCGCGTCCTAATCCCCCAGTCCGCCATAAAGGCCGAGCAGACCATCGGGAAGCTCGCAAAAGTCGAGACCGCCACGCTCAAGGCCCTCAACAAGGCCACCCACCACCACGACGCCGTCGTCGTCGACCTGCGCAGCGCGGAGAAGGACGCCGAGGTACCGCCCGTCTCTCCCCACGTGCGTGCGTACTAACGTCCCGCAGATCAAGCGCCACGAGGACGAGAAGCTCGCCGCCGAGCTCGGCGCGAAGAAGGCGCGCGCCGCCGAGGCGCTCCAGGCGCAGCTCGCGCATGCCGTGGGTCGCTTTCCTCCGTCCCGCCCAATGTCGATATTCACTCTTTGTCGCCAGGAGGAACGCCAGACGAAGCTCCGCGAGATGCGCGAGGGCGCGGGTCTCCCCGTTGAATAAGCACCGCCCGACGGCATCTTCACTCGAACTGCATTCGTTAATACGTACATGGAACTTGGGCTGGGTAGAATAGGCTACGTATCACGAATCAAATAATACTGTACTCCCTCTTGAATCCCTCCATTTAAATCCCCACCGCTGTGTATGCGAAAAAAACCCGGACAACTTTCGTTATTCTTTAGTCCTGACCCTTGTTTCCGAGTCATCTTAGAAATTTCGTTGCAAGACAGGCCGTAACTATGGGTTCGTATACACGAAATTAGATAGGTGGATAGGGGGACAGTATCGCGTAAAGAAGCTGACATAAGGAATCTGCTGGAAGTCGTGCGCACGAGGTAGAGATGGGAAATAATACGAGTGGGCATTCGGGTGGACACAAGGAAAGATGATACGGCAAGGGAAGACATAAAGTGTGCGCGGGTGTCCGGATCGATTAGCCATTTGCCGAATGTGCAGACCGTGGGGTTAGTTGTTTTACGAGCATTTCAGCCGGGGGGTCATGAAAGTCGTCAAACGGGCGGATGTCCTGGTCGATGAGCCGTTTGCCGAGTGTGTCTACCGTCGGGCCAGCCGTGTTAATGGGTCGTACCGTTGGCCTTGCGCCGTGGGTTCGTGAATTGCGCGGGTGTCCTATCCGAAGAGCCGTTCACCGAGTGTGTCTACCGTCGGGCCAGCCGTGTTTATGAGTTGTAACAAGAGTGCGAGGGTGTCCGGATCGAATAACCAATTGCCAAAAAAGTCTACCATGGGATGTATCGTCTCCCGAGCGCTTCAAGCCGTATAATGGGTCATGAACGTCGTAATAGAAACGGGCGGGTGTCCTGAACGAAGAACCAGTTGTCGGGTATGTTGACCGTGTCCACATAATGATCCTCCCGCCGGAGCCGCTTGATGGTCCGAAGCGGGGATGGCGCCGTGGAGAGCGCCTGGGGTGGGGCTGGGAGGGTGTCAGCCACTGGGCGAGCGACGGTGGATGAAGGCACATACCTAGGACAGAGAACCAACGCAAGTGCGAGTACTGGAGAGAGCAAGTGAAGGGAACATGAGAGCGAGAACGACAAGGAAAATCAGATGAGATGGTGGTGGGAGAGGAAGGAAAGCGAATGGAGGCTCCTGTCGGGGCGGGTATAAACTTATACTTGGTGAAGAGGCTGACCTAAGGCTGGCAAGGATTTTGAGACTCTGTAGCACCGCCACCGACTGAACACTCGACTTGACCGATCACGTTCACAGTAAGATGTACTTCAACTTGGGAACGGAATGTTGACGGAACACCTATTTTCCACCGACAAGACAAGGAAAAGAGAGGTGTACGTACAACAAGATGCACACCAGATTGTATGCACACGCTGTCGCAGAACGGAGTTCGGGGCTGGTGGACAGAATAATGGGTCGGTCGTCCGAGATACAGGGTGTACGGGTGAACCAGAAAGTAGGCAAATGGTCCCGAGAAAGTCGTGTACGCGTAGAGTAGAAATCGGGTGTAAATAGGGGAAGGTGCCGTGTGGGCGTGAAGTACGGTTGAGGCTCGTAAATGCTCGGAGAGGGACAGAATCTGGTGTAAGGGTGCTCGGTGTTCACTGGCGGCGTACCCACGTTGGAGTACTCAAGTCACTGGCCGCGACGATGGTAGTCTATATATTTGGCTATGTGTACGTACAAAACAAATACACGGTCCGAAGACCGGTCTACCGTAAAGTACGCACGGAGATATAAAATAAGGGGAGGTGACCTGCGGTCCAACCTACCCTTCCACAACGCTGCTATAGCTACTAGCCGACCAGTGCGTCGTTAACCGGGCCTACCTCTCTGCTGCTTCGGCAGTCAGCATCCGACCCTACCTACCTAGCGATGACTCGTGCCAGTGCTTCGACGTCCTAGCCAGTGCTTCAACGGCAATTCGCGCCCAGGTCACGGTCTTCAATCGGCGCTCGTCCTCGAACGAGATTTCTTAAGCTGATCCAGCTACTTGATGCTCCGCCAGAGCTGTGAGCAGGAGTTGCTGGCCAAGCAGCGGAGATGCACACATGTGCCGCGAATACTCAAATCAGACGTTTATCGACCGCCATAAACTTTGTGTCTTACTACTGGAGACTAGCACCGTGAGGCCAACTTGAACACAGAAAAACAACCTCGCAGTGCACTCTTCTTTCCGTTGACCCCCGCTCGACTCTCAGCGACCCAGCCGCGGCACCGATGGCGGGACGGCCCCCTCCCACGCTCACGTCCTTGTCCGCCCTGGGGCTGCTGATGCCTCTCCCCGTGCGTCAGAACGCGCACGCGCGCGGGCCGCTTCGAGCTCTGCCCGCACGAATACACGAAGTGGAGGGAGGCAGCAGTGACGGGTAGGCACACTGGCAGTGATTCCAGATCTTCTCTGTTCCCGCTTTCGGCGCCTAGCATCATACAAACTTACAACGATACTCTGGCCGTTCTCTGGACTCAGAACGACCCCTGCTCTTCATATTCCTCCGGAAGAAAAATCAAAACCGGCGCCGAAAATTTAGAGGCACCAGAGCAGAATGAAATTGGAGCAGAAATACCGTTACCGGCCGTTCCAAAGGACTGTAAGAGGCGTTGCGGCTTGGTTTTGGCAGACCGAGATGAACTGGCGCCGCTCGTGTCAACTCGATGAAGCGAGTGTGAATTTGCAGACTGTCGGTGCCAAAACCGTGGCCATGCAACGTACTTACGCGGGGACGGCTGAAGGTTGGGCGGTACTAGCACCATCACCAATATCATTGACATTCTTAGCGAAGTTGTGGCAAATAGAAGACAGCAATATTAACAGTCAGGGTATATTAATTCTTGATACAGGAGTATCATCGTGGGACCTCAAGATGCTAATTGATACATGGTGACATGCCATTAAGGTATGTTTAAAAAATGTGGGCGTGCCAAGCAGTTAGATTATCTGCGGCCGACCGTCGTGCGGTGGCGGCGCGGCGTGCTGCGGATTCCGAGCGTACGCTTGACCTTGGTCATGAAGGGGACGTGTGCGGAGCGGCCCTGCGGATGACGGTCAGCGGCTGCGATTGGCGGCAGGGGAGGGAGGCACTCTCACCATGAGATGCAGCTCGTCTTTGGCATGTTTACGGCCGGAGCGGGTCGTGTTGGGATTCGAGAGGGCGGACTCTGCGCCGAAAAAAATTAATGGGTGTAAACTGAAGGCGGAGCACACAACACTTACTATAACCTCCCGCAACACGGTCGTGGTCCCGACGGAAGAAGTTGCGGTGACGGCGGGTAGACGAAGTGGAAGTTCCGAAGAAAGGCATTATGTTTGGAGGGTGGTGGTGAGTGATCAAAAGTACGAATGTGTGAGAGTCGTGAAGTTGGTGCGTTAGGTTTTTGTGTTTAGGGTCAGAACCCGCGGTCCTTAAATACACGGGCCTGAGATTCGAGACGTCATTCGCCAGGCGATAGCGCGTCAGAGTGGGGTAGAGTTGGTGCACTGCGGCATGAAATGACGAGCCTGCTTGGAGCCTGCCAAAAGATTGCCAAGAATGGAAAGCGGAGTAAGTGTTGTTTGCACATGTTTGGAGCAGCTGATCTGTCACGATGCCTGGAGGCTCTGGAGTCTGTGTCAGTCCCAGGCCTGATATGGTAAGGTTAGACCCAACCAGGCCCGATTTGGTCTGCCAGCCTCAGACCTGGCTGGCAGATTCCGGGCTGTTCCCACGCTTTTTGACAGCAAATTGGTTTTGCACATTCCTTTACTGTTTACAGCAACTACAGGACACATAGTTCCCTTACTTCTCATATATAGTTTGTCATAAATTGTTAGTGATCCTGTTGATCAACTACTGCCCCAGAGCTCTAGATTTTAGAAGTATATGTCATGGAAGGTCTAACATAAATGTAGTGGCTGAGCTCTAATGGCACCCTCCCGTGTGGTGGCCGAGAAATGTTTTCAGCTAGGAGTTTGCTTTCCGCATTAGGACGGCGGATCCAAGGCGGATCGTCAAACCAGGTGGTGGTCACTGGTTCTGGGGTCGTGATGGAGGTTTTTAGTTTCATTTTCGCCACCAAATGCTTATTCCTACGCCCTGGCCTTCACAAGCATATTGGAACTTCCAGTCAACACCCTGCCTGCGTTTACGGACATACTTGCCAGTTGCTTACCAGGCTGACTCTTGTGCGACAATCTTCCCCATGGAATTACGCACTTCGAACCTGGACTTGCTGGCGCCCCTTTCCAACTCTGAAGTCTCTTGAAGTGTTCTCGAATAGTTTTTCGAAGGATCCATCACGCCGGCGGATCCCCACTGTTCAGAACTTCTGATACCTCAACTTCTGTTAGCTACCATCTAAATTCTCATCTGGAAGTTGTCCATGCGAAAATGTTCATGACAGCAACCTTTAAGTTGCCTGTCTTGGATGTAGTTACAAGTTGAGCCCAGACATTGGCCCATTCTTCCATAGGGCTTTGGACAACGAGCGGATCACGGAATGCGACAGCAATTTCTGGACCTGGCTATCGTGTCCTCCACTTTTGACAGGGAAAATGTCCATTGGCGTTGAAGCCGACGGTCCGCGGACGCTCCGCTCGGCTGTTGTCGCTTGGAATTATTGTGACGGACGCCGTCTTCGCGAAATCTTTGCTTCCCTTACTACGGTACTCAAGGCCTCATACGTTCATACCTGCTAACACTGTCGATGGATCCAAGAACTCGGCTGGACTTGTATTGACTTGAGCGCGGCGGCCGTTTTTTTGACATGTAACGTATCCGACAGACACTCTCTGATTATCGACCGTCTACTAGTTTTATTTTGCCCAGGGCCACATGCTTCCATGTCTCTTTTTGTACATCGACAAGTGTTCTCCTTTGAGACCTTATGGCGCTACGGAAACACGAGCCTGGTTTAATGCAGGGTGTTGTCACCTCGGCCTCCTTGCCAGTGAGTGCAATTTAGCTCACTGTCACCTGGAGAGATTCAGGCACAGGCCACAATTAATGTTAGTTCAGCCCCGCTTATCAATTCTGGGGACGTATGGGACGGTGGTTCCCTGTGGTTACCGATGAGTCCCCGATTAAATTGGGGTGCTGATCAAAGCTGGTAATCACGCGTACGGGCCGATCGTGAACTTTGTGTCAGTTGGTTATAGTATGTTCGTATGTTCAAATTCGGATTCTGTTTTCTGTATAAATGAGCGCCTTTAGCCCACATTCATGATATGACAATGCAGGCACGCGCTTCACGACCGCAAGCAACGGTACACTGCTCCCGCCTCCAAGTCATTCCTACTTCTACTCACTCTTCTGCTAGTACCCTCTCACTGTTTTCGACAAATGCTTCGAGCGCACGGCATTTGTCACCGGCTGGCTTGTGCAAGGTGTAATAGACACGGATGCGCTCGCCGCCGCCCTCGGCCGCATGTCGGAAAAATGGCGAATGTTGGCAGGTAGGCTCGAAATTGTTCCCGAGGTAAGATTTTCATTAAACACTGACGAGCACCGTGACAAAATTGAGCGACCTGCGCTCCCTAGAGCAAAACCTGGCAAATCTCTGTTCCCCTGGGACCTCTGCCCGCCGACTATAAAACTTACGCACTGACTATATCCACCTCCGAGTTGCCGCTTTCTCACTACCTGACTCTACCGCTCGAGGGCAGTTCTGCATGTCTACCACACTCTCTTTTTCTGCACCCGACAACACCCGTGGGAACGCGGCCTGGGTTGCGACGAGCCACCCGTTGACATGCTGGAATATTACCCACTTTCCCTCGCATGGCTCGGACGTACCGGCATACACCTGCATTGGCTTCGCCCGCTCGCACGGCGTATTCGACGGTGTCGGAGCCGCTGCAGTAATGCGCGCGCTCGTCGCGGAGATGGACGGTAAGGAGTGGAGTGTCCCGTCGTCGCCGCCGGAGGGCTCCAGCGTCAACCCCTTGGAAACAGTACTGACTGCGGAAGTCGCGCGCACGGAAGGCCAGAAGGAATACCGCGACTCTCCGGTGCACTCTGTTCTCGGACTCTGGGCATCTTGTGGGCGATAGGATGGCAACTCCGCGAGCGCTTCTGGCGTGGTGCTACACAGAGGATATTTACTATTCCCAAAGGAGCTCTTAATGTGCTTGTCGACGGTGTAAAATCCGAGTTGCGATCTGAAAATCACAGCGAAGAGGTCACGACAGGGGATATCCTTACCGCATGGATCATGAAGGTTTCATAGGCCGCCGTTTTATCCTTGTGCTCTCTGCTAAATTATTCCCTAGGCTGTATACGCAACCGGCACACCCCCCACACAGCTCGTCCACTGCTCCAACTTTGCGTCCTTCCGCGACATCGTCTCCGAGAGCGGCGGCACGTCCTTCGCGGGGTACCCGCACAATGCGTTCATCCCGCTTCCCTACCCAGTGTTGTCCGTCCAGGAGCTCAATGCGCTGTCCGTGCCTGCGTTCGCGCGGCTCCTCTGCGCGAAGCGGCACGAGTTCTCGCTGCGCAACGTCGTCGCCGCGTACCACGTCACCTCTCATAACAAGGTCACCATGCCGATGCACCGTGCAGCAAACGAGTCGCTCGTCGTGTCGAACGTCTCCGCGTCGCGCATCCTCGAGACGGACTGGAGCGCTGTCGGCTCGCAGGGCACGGTGTGTGGGTACCGCTACGTAGTCACACCGAACAACCTCGTGCTCTGCAACGTGGCGTACATCTCCGGGCGCCTCGCCGACGGCAGAACCGTGCTCGACGTCAACCTCAACACCGTCCGCATGCAAAACTTCACGAATGCGGTCCGTGAGCTCATCGCACGGGCCGCCGCCTGAGTTAGTATCTATGCATTCAGCTTTGGACTATATGGACTCGTACTATTGAGCCAGGTATCTATGCAGTCATCTTTCTTGGACTTACGGACTGCACTATCAATACGGAATTAATATGCTCGTCTATGCACTGTACACCATGTAATTATAGCATGTCGAACCAGGGCTACGTGTCCCAATCCTCCTCCATGATCACGTTCATCTTCCAGCCCTCCAGATCGTCGTCCGGCTCCTCGTCCGCCCACGCAACATCTTCGTCCCCCGGCAGCACGCCGTGCAGCTGCACATCGCGCGGCTTCGCCGCCTCGGGACCGTGTCGATGTCGACCTCCTCCTCTTCCTCCTTCATCTTGCGTGCAATCATGGCCGTCTCGTCTTCCTGTCAACCGATCACACGCCTCAGACCCGGAAAATAAATAGAACACGAGATCCCACGGGGCAAACGCACGATGTCGAACTCGTCCTCCCGCTCCTCGTACTCGACATTCTCGTCGAGCTCCTCGAACCCGCCCGCGAACGCACCCCAGCGCTCCGGGTGCGGGCAGTGCCAGATCAGAATGTTCCCCTGGTTCGTCGTCGACGCGATGGCCGACTTGTGCGGGTGCCACTAGTCCGCGAGTGTGAGCGCATCCCCCATCATCTTGATATAATGAAGAAAGGAAGGAGGATACGCACGTGGAGATGCAGCAACGGCTCGCGCCCGCCGTCCAGCGCGCTCGCGAACTGGCCCTCGTTCGAGATGTCCCAGATGTAGATCTTATGCGTCGCCGTGTCCGCCGCGCCTGTCGTGTGCGCACCCCATCAGCCGTCTCCCCGCATGTAATATATAGCGCGCGTATGCAGACCTCCCGCAAGCCACTCGCCGTCGGGGCTGTACGACATGGCGTGCCACGCCGTCTTGTTGATCGGGTCGTGGAAGCGATGCGTCGGCTCGAGCTCTTGCTCGACGTACGCGCCGTCTGCGCTCGGCGGCGCGTACAGCGGCACGGTGAACTGCCGCAGCGTGCGGTCCGCCGAGTTCGCGACGAGCTGGCTGTGCACAATTCAATTGCGCGCGGAAGGCAAACGGACAGGAAGGCGCGGCGTACCGTCCGGTCTTGGTGAACTCGAGCCCCTTGATCGCGCCCGCGCCCGTTATCTTGTGGCACGCGACCATCTGCGGCCAGCCAACCAGTCAGTAGCAGCTACGCGCACTCGGAGGGAATGGGCACCGCACCGTCTTGGTGCGCGTGTTGAACACAAGGATGTGCCCGCCGCTCGTGCCCGCGAAGATGTGCTTCCCCGACGAGTCGAAGCGCGCCACGGTGATCGCGGACCTGCGGGGTGTAAAGGATGAGAGGGCACGGATGGATGTGAGGAGACACGCACCGCACGCGCACGGACGGGCCCGCACCCTCGTCGTCGCTTTCGTCCTGCACCTCGCACAGCTCGACGCGCCCGCGGTGCGCGCGTCGCTGGTCAACGACGTACGCCTCGCCCGTGCTCAGCAACGCGAGGATGATACGACTAGCATCGCCAATTAATCAATGCATTCCATAGTAGTCAGTCAATCAGCAGCAATGAAAATGAAAAATAGAAGTAGAATAATGAGAATAAGAAATGGGGAAGAAACGAAAACGCAACGCACCTATTACGCGGGTGAAACGACGCGCCGACGACGGGCGCGTCGAAGCGCAGCGTCGCGCGGCGCTGCGCGGGCACGCACGCGCGCGCGAGGTCCCACACCGCGACGTTCCAGTCCTTCGACGCCGTCAGCACGAAGCGCGAGTGGCGCGACCAGCTGCGTGCGCATCCGCACATCAGGCTCCACTGCCCCGATGGAAGGACGCGAGGGCTTACTCGATGCTCGTGACCGCCTTGACGTGCCCGTCGAGCTCGCGCACCGCCGCGCGCGTGTCGAGGTCCCAAATAGCCGCGGAGCCGTCGACACGCGCGGCGGCGACGTAGCGCCCCGACGGGTCGAAGCGCGCGAGCGACGCAAGCGCGAAGAGCGACGTCTGCACCGTCGTCGGGTGCGTGAGGTTGAACGGGCCTGCGCGCGGCGGCCACGGGTCAGCCGCGGCGCGGGGGGGGAGGGGGGGGCTCACTGATGAGCGACTCGTTCATGCGAACTTGAATGGACGGGGCAGGTGTGGATAGTGCGGTCGATGCCACGAGGGCTCGGTGTGCTTTTCTTAGGTAGTCAGTCGTTCGAAACGCTGTGTTATTGTTACCGCTTGTGTCGACGTCGTGTGCCCCGTCGAAGCCCAAACTCAGCCATTCAGCGCTTCGTACACTCCGCACACTTCACTCACACCGATTCGATTATCCAAAAACACGCATTGTAGCTAGGCAGCGGTGCGCGCGGAAAAAAAAAAGTGTACAATAGTGATATATACGGCATGCGTTTATTATGTACGAGCGGACCGAGACATTGAGTCTGACGAACGGTGTTCGTTTAAGCAGCAGGATGGGAAGGACGCTTTAAGCTGAAGAGAGACAGTTCCGGTAGTTGTGAGAGTGAGAGTGAGAGTAGATAGCAAAGTGGCTTGAAGGAGACGTGAGTACTGATACTAATTGCGGATTGCGGATTGCGGATTGCGAGCTGTGGTAGTTGGTGGGAGGGGCGTGCGGGTATCGGTTCTGAGATTTAACAGACCGTGCCGTGCGTGCATGGGTGAATGGGCGGATGGCCGCGGGATAGATATCCTGGATAGATGCAGGGACGGGTGGATGCAGGGACGGGGTGGTAGACAGACAGACAGACAGACAGGGGTGGCACTGCTAGATACCTTTATATCTAGCAGCCTTTTCGAACGCACGGACATATAATGTGCAGCGCCTACGGGCTCGCCATGCGCTGGTCCGCGTCGCGCGCCGCACGCACGAGAAACGCACGCTCTGGTGTTCGCTCACCGTCCTGCCGGCGCCCCAGCGCGACGTTCGCGCGCTCCGGCGTGCGGTCGCCCTCCACGTCCGCGTCGACGACGTCCATCCCGCCCTCGTCGTCGCCGTCGTCGTCGGTGTCGTCCGCACTGCTTGCACTGCTGCACAAGCTGCGCGTGTCGTCCGACGAGCTCCCCGCGCTCGAGTGTGTGGGCCGGATCGTCGGCTCGTCGTCCGTCGTCCACCCGCCGTCTGTCTCCGTCTCGGTCTCGGTCTCGGTCTCGGTCTCCGTGTCGTTCGCGCGCTGCCGCGGCCGGACGCTTGGCGTCTTGTTGCTCGCGGACGAGGATGACGAGGCGAGGGATGGGGATGATGAAGACGACGCCTGTGGCTGCTGGTACACTCGCAGGGGACGCCGTTCGGGAGGGGCTTGTCGCCAGGGACGCGCCCGCCATAGGCGTCGATCGCGCCCATCGCCTGCATGGGTGAGGCGGACACGGCCGGCGCGGGCGGGGGCGGGGCGGTGCGCGCGGCGGGGCGTCGGACGAGCTGGAGAAGATGATCAATTGCTCGGCGTAGCGCTGCATCTCGTCGCTGTGGATGACCAGGCGGAAGTCGTTGAGGAGCAGGAACTGCAGCTCGAGCTGGTTGAGCTCTGCTTGCGGTAAACCTCCGACCTAGAAACAAACAAGACTCAGGATGCGACCATGCCGGGGTCTGGGCAGCATACCTTTGCATAGCGGGAGTTTGTGTAAAAGACGTCACTGAAAAATTTGCTGGCAACGGTGACACCGGCTATGACAAGGCGGTGGATGTTGTACGAGTCGATGACAAAAGTGCGGCCAGTGGCCTCGGCGCTGAGCTTGGACATGCGGTCAAAGTAGACGAGGAGGGAGAGGAAGACCTCGTTGGTGGTGGGGCAATACTTGAGGATACGGAGGAGATAGGCCTCAAGACTGATTGTGGGTACGTTACGGGCGTGGAATGTGAGGATGGAGGAGGGCGTGGAGATTGCGGTGCGGGAAGCGGTGGTGAGGGTGCGCCATATGGGGGCGTCGGAGGGGGTGAGGGTGGCGAGGGTTGTGCGGGTGGGAGTTGTTGAGGGCGGAACAACGGGTGCGACAGAGCCGAGGTTGTCGTTTGTGGCGGCTATTTGTGCGAGCAGGGAGGCGAGGAGACGGAGCAGCTCGGGGGACGGGTAGGAGTGGATATCGAACGGCGGGGGCTGGGTGGGGGTGGGCTCCACGCGGGCTGGGGGGCGGAGTTGCTGCCCGGACGACCTTGGGGGCGACTGGGTGCGTACGGGGTGTGCACGAGCACGGTGGGGCGGGGGTGGTTGGGCCACCGGGGGCCGGGATGAGGAGGGCAGCGGGTTGTTACTGCTGCTCGGCTTGCGCGACGGCTGTCTCGAGGCGCGGGACGAGGCGGCAGTTGTGCGGTGGGGACGTCCTGTGCAGCGGTGAAGGGGTGTACAAGAGCGAGCATCGAGCAAGACGGCGAGCAGAACGTCCGAAAGACGGTGGAAATCAACAAAACAATATTCTATCGAGAGTCACGCACCCGGTCACACCTTGTCTCGCTTAATTCTCCATGTGGACGCCATGTGAGGCCGCACCGGCGACTCCCGACCCAGGAGTTCTCCTATTCCCCACCAAAGGATATCGTCCTATACCATATTCGTGTCTGCAACCACGTAACGTTTCAACTCCGGACATGACTGGCCACCGACAAACATTATCTTTACACGGTCAAACTTCCAAGCAACCAGCAATCAAGCTTTCAGCCTCGTTTGAGCACTTGACAATGCAACGTCACTGCTGCCAATTAAAATTTTAAACCCGGTCTGCAACGCTGCTATGTACCCCAGTCAGAAACGTGCATTAATGCATATCGTACATACAGACCCACCGGGCCTGCCAGCGCACACAAACGTGCAATGATATCGGAGCCCTCCTAGAATAGCGGTGTCGTTACTATGAACCAACGTGAGCAGGTCAAACGACGACAAGGGCTGTAACCCGCGTCTCATCTGAAGAGCACAGCTTCGGTGAGATCCTGAAATAGTCTATTACTACTAGTACGCAGAAAAGAAATATATCCAATGTAACGAGTCATGAGCAGCCTGCAAAATTACAACTGTCACCGCCCTTTTGCTCTTTTGGTGCCCCACCAGGATCCTCCAAAAACTCCGCACCCGCCACATCCCCTTGGCCCTAAGGCCTAAATGCCCGACTCAGACTGCGACAGGTACCGCCGCCCCAGCACCGAGTCGCTCACCGCGCGCAGCAGCCGGCGGCGCACCGTGCCCTCCCCGCCCCTCCCGGCCCCTCGCCCGTCCCCCGCTGCACGAGCACGAGGCACGAGAGCACCACCGCGTCCTGCACGCCCACCGCCGCATCGCGCAGCGCGAGCCGCGCCGCCGGGCGCCGTGTGTACCACGCGATCTGCGTGTCGCCCGTCCACAGCTGTAGTTGCATTGCATCGCATTGCGCGACCAGTCCATTAATATTGAGAGAGAATGAGCACCCAGGGGAGAAACAGACGCACGGAAAGCTGCCCCTCGTCGTTCGTCCGCCACGTGTACTTGACGCCCTCCTCGACGAAGCGCGCTGGCCTATCGCGTTGGCCAGGAAAATTATGAGCGAACGGCAAGCACGGTAAGAATAGCAGACGCACAGCGCACCGAGCCCGCCCGTCTTGAGCCACCGCCCGAGCCGCACGGGCGGCCGCCCGCGCAGCGCGATCTGCGCCGTGCGCCGCGTGATCACCGCGAGCGGTGCCCCTCCGAGTCACCTGCGTCCGCATCTACGCGTCGTACGGTGCTCGTGCCCCCGCGCGCGTCTGTGGACACGGCGTACAGCGGCGCGCCGCCGTGTGCGGAGAGCGTCGCGCCCGCGAGCACGTCGCGCGGCTCGGAGAATTCGAGGATGAGCGCTGCGTCGTCCGGGTCCATCGTGGGGAGAGGTGAGAAGAAGAATCAGTCTTGGCCCTTCCTATTAGTATTAGGCGCTCAACGCTCGGCGCTCGGCCTAAGCGAAGTATACTTAGCGACGATGATATCATGGACGCCAGAAGTGGGGAAATGATCGTCGCAGGGAAGGCTTGCTTGGACAGGTACTGTACGTTCAATCGTCGTGAATTCATATTGACAGCGTAGAACCAAGACGAAGACTTTTTTTTATTTTACGCAACCCGTCGAGAATCATCACTAAAGAGAGCACGCGTTCAACAGAACACAATCCGCCAAGCCGCATACATGAGGACGACGAAGTTATTGCCCTCCGGTGAACCACTTGTGAACGGCGTCGTGTCACCCCAGTTCAGCGGGTTCACCGCGGGTGTCGCGATCCCAGTGCTCGTGATGTGCTGCGCCATCACGCTCCGCACACCGTCTGCCCACGCGATGTACTTCGCGCCAAACACCGACGGCCGCAGGATGACCATGCGGTACGCGACCGCCGCGAGCATGTTTGTGCCCGAGATCTCGCCGTACCCGTGCCCATCCCCGGACGTGTCGTCGAGGTAGTTGCGCAGCAGCCCGCCGTCCGCGGGCGAGGCTATCGCGCCGTCCAGAATCTCCTGGATCCACGTCGTGAGGTCACCGATCGCCGTGCCGCGCCAGCTCGCGCGCGCGGCGACGGGCGCCTTCATCACCGTCGCGAGCACGCGCGCCATCCCCATGGCGGCCCATCCGTTGCCCGTCGACCAGAGCCCCGTGTCCTGGCTCTGCGGGCCGATGATGTGCTCCCACAGCCCGCCCGCCGGCCCCAGTATCTGGCGATACAGCCCGCATTGCACGTACGCCTCGTACAGGAGGGTGAGATCCCTCGAGTCCGCGGCGGCGTAGGCCAGAAAAGGGGGCGCCATGTACATGAAATCCACCCTGGACAGCGTGAGCTGAGATCGTATATAACGCCACAATAGGCGCACTCACCACAGCTCGGCGACATCGACGCGCTGCGAGATTGCGCCGTTCGAAAAGCGCGGCGCAACGTTCATGATATAGTTGACTTCCTCTGCCACCGCCTGCGCGAACGTCGCATTCGTTTTGCCCAAAAGCACGGCACTGACGCCCAAGCTGGCAGGGTCTCCGACGGCGCCGTCCCCGTCAGACAGCCCGTTCGCACCCGTCCCGATGACTATTCTGCTTGCGGCGTACTCCAGCGACGGCACACAGCCCTTATTGAGGACCTGCACGGGGAACGCAGTGGGCCCGAAGACCGACAGAAGCGGGTCGTAGAGCTCGAGCAGCGCCTCGGACGCCGTCCCGAATTCCCAAGAGTGCGACGGCAGGGCCTTGGCGACGGACGCGACCAGGGCGATGTCGAAACCCGGGGAGAAGGGGAACGGGTCGGCGGTGACGTTGCACAGCGCCAGCAGGCTCGCTGGGTTGACCATGGAAGCTGGCTGATATTGTCGCTGGATATAACATAGCTAGCCATTTTATACGCAAGCACGTTAATCGGTTAACGTTAAGTTAACGTTAACCCCCTCAAGATGTCGGATATATACTGAATCATGTGTATGGGGTCCGAGTGACAGAATGACGAGAATATACGACCAAACACCGCCTACTTTCCACCAGCCCTCTGAAGCTAGGTACAGTTTCAGCGATACTTCGCGACGCCAATGGAGCCGAATGGAGCTGCCTTACCTGCATGGTATTGTTGTACAGCCTTCCGTCCAGTCTCCCTGTCTTCTCGTCCAAAACGGAGATCCTCTCGTTCTGCCGGTCCAGTTCCCCCCCCATGGCTAGCCCTACCGATCTCATGTTCTTCACCAGCCCCTCGATCTCGCCCAGGTTGCGGTCCAACTCGTTCTCCATATCGTCGTCCGACGCGTTCGCCTCAAACTGGAATCGGCCTCTTTCTGCCTGTGCTGCAGCGCGGACACGGCTGCTTCCTGAAATGCCCTCCGCGTCGGCCATACGCTCGCTGCCATACGCCTGCGCCCGCCCCAGCCTATCCTGCGTCTCTCGGATGTCCATCAGCGCCTTCTCTCTTTCTGCGCGTTCGTCCTCGTAGCGCCGCTGGACCTTCGCTTCTTTCGCAGCCCGTTTTGTATCCTTGTTGAAGGTAACCGCGGGGATGAAGATGGAGCGGTTCAACTTGCGGAGCTCTTCTGTTTTGTCATCGGCCCGCACAGAGTGGCCCTTCGCCACATCGAGGTGTCGTTCCGTGTTTGCGAGCCTCTCTGGCGATATCATCAGACATGCTTTGAAAGGAGAACGGGGTTCTATCTCATACCGGACTGCTCCCCTAGCCTCTTCAACGTACTCTCGCCCGTCTCCACAGCTTCCCTGGCCACACGGAGCCCATTCCGTGTCGAATTAACGCTTTCCTGCTTCATGAACCTCGTCTTCTGCTTTATAGCCTCGACATCGTCCCCGTCGTCAATATTCGGGCCGTCGAAGAAACGTCCGGATCCGGACTTCGCGGGATTGTAGCCGGAGAATAGCTCATTCCGGTCCTGGTCTACCTGCCGGGAATCTACCCCAGGGCGCATATATACATCGCCGACCCCGTTGCTTCGGCTGTATTTGTGTCGGGATGCGTTCAGGTCGGATGGATCGGCGACTTGGCTGCTGGATTCGATGGGCGGGATCAATAGCTTGCCAGTGCTGCGTTTGAATAGAGACATGACAATGGACTGATTTAAGTGCTATGTACCCTATGAGTGCTTTTTAAGTACTTGATGAAGCCCTCAAAGCAATGCAGCTGCGGAGAGGCTATGTTTCCCGGATTGGAAACAGCTGCGGCGGATGTTTTGTCATGGGGACAACATAATGCAATGCAATTGACCTGAACATGGTACAGTACAAGAGCCCTTGAAAGAATGTTTCTGGAGACGTCGGGCACAGTATGCTGAAGACTATACTTGCGCGGAAAATAGACTTCAGGCGAGTTGAGTCTGTTGCTCGTTGAGCTCGCAATACTGGACCAGTGGAATTACGCACCGAAGCATCCGTGTTCTCCGATTTATAGGTTAAATCCATTGCTCCATCGTCCTGACTCAGAGCGAACTAGATATTCAAGTCAGTCAGGAAGACGATCATGACCACCGCGACAGATGTCCTACCGCGATACTCCGGGTATACGTCATGGCCCCAGGTACACGGCCATGCCTGTCGGATGTGTTCCCGGATACGACCAAGCTTCCTGGGTTCAAATTTTTGCGGTTGTTGAGGTTTGCCAGTAACGCGCTAGTGAAAGCTGTATCTGGGAGGTAAGCAGATGCGTAGAATTACGCGGAGGGACTCGACGTGCATCCAGGCATCGCAATGAAGAACGCCGTCCATATGTCTGGCACGGTCGTTCAGATAGATAGTTTTAGAATGGTCGTGTGACCCACATTCATTCGGTGCAATGCGAAACTGTGGAAACAGAATGAGACTGCTTTAATCAGCTTGGTATGAAAGAATGATTCACCGCCGCCGCGGCTCCCAAAGCCACAAGACTAAACACCCGTTAGCTAGAAATTCCCTTGTGAATAAGATAAGACATTACCTTGTTGTCAGTCCTGTTTCTGTTTTACACGCATATAATTCACGGAACCACGAACTCCCAGAAGAGAAACTCACGGATTGTATAGAGAACCAATCGATCCACAAGTAAACTGGTACTGTAAAAAAGAATTACAGCAACCACTTGATCTTGTAAACTGTATTGCCTGACCTTTTCGGAGCTTCTCGGCTCTGTTTCTTCAGGTAAAAGCAAAGCGTAGCAGAGATCACTATATCTAAACCAGCGTCACCGAAAAACAGTATTGTGATGAGCCAATTCCATTTGAACTCCATCAAGGGGATGGAATCTGTCCGGATAGCTTCAGCGGCCAAAGTCATTGATGCGGCTTGCAAGAGAGCGACGAGGATCCAGAGCAATATGGAAATATATAATGCCCGTGTCAATTTGTATATCCTTGTGACAAAAAACGCCTGTATCGGCTCTGTCATGTTCTGTGCATGAACAACAAGATACAATGGCATTACCTGGACAGTGTGGTCGACGATTGATCCAACCACGACTGCGACGTTGAGAGCCGTCGGAGTATAGAGCAAGGCAAATATTTGACCGAAATCAGTGACGGCCATCGTGTAAGCGCCTTGGCAGATAGAGGCCGTATATGCGACTTGCATGAGCCTTGAATATGTCCGAGTTAGCCTGGCTAGATATCAGACACACCAACATACCATAAGAAAACTACCTGGAAGAGTGTCAGAGCCCGGTTCAAAGGGTAGGGGGAAAGAGCAACACGCACAATACATTTAAGAGGAACAATATCGTCCGGAAATTGTTTTAGATAGTTTATCGTTTGCATGCATATTACGCCGAAGAAGAACACGGCAAAGAAAGCGCCATTGAGAATGGGACCCAACGTCAAATCCACTGTGGAAGGAGACATGACGCCTCTGTACTATCCTGGAGCGGTGAACCGATTGGATGTACTTTATGAACTGGGGTGTGGCACTATCAAGATCATCTGAATTGGTCTCCGAAGAATCAATGAAATACGGTGGATCCGAGGTGCCGCCAGCAGTGGGCTGGATCGAGGGACCTTCAATCGGCGTGCATGGGCCGACTTAGGCCCGAGCTGAGGCCTGGCCTGGCTTGGAGAAGCGATGCGCGATGATCAAGTTCGAAGAAAGGTACAATCAGAAGAGTTTCAGCGAGAGCAGCAGAAGAGACAGTGACATCCCTGTCAAATTTTCGGCCGCGGACCAGGGGTTCAAGAGCTTTCAAGCTCAAGAGTAACTCAGTTCGATTTTTGTCACGTGTCGGCTTGGTTCGAAGTTGTTCCGATGTTCCCAATATTTTCTACATTCGAAGTAAGCCAGATATTTTCAGCATTGGCCTGGAAATAAGTATTCCTTGTGATGAGAAAGGATGAGAAATTGAGATGGCAACTCACTTTCTTGATTCAGCTGGCACGAGCTTCACCCAACTTCGTATGAGTCAGATCTTTCTGTCGTGGATATGATCTACCCTCAAACTGAGGAATTCGTGGAGTTGAATTTCCGGACTCGGACATCCACATCATAAACTTCACCACTCCCATCCACTGTGAACCACCTGATACATCACCACGTTGAACGAGATGGCTGCTCATATCGCATTGGCTGATATTGCGGTCGATACAATGTCGGACGATTTAGAGGAATCACATCATATATTGTTCAAGTGTGAAGAAGGGCCACGCTTTCCGCAGTCCGGTCGCCCACGGCTTACGAAAGCTGTCGTAGATTGGATTCTAGGGTGCCATGTTGTTCAGATTTTTTAAATACAGGAACCGTTCCGCTCAAAATGCCAATACCTGAATCCGTCTGAGATGGCAAGATAGTGGGTCAAGACAGCGACCAAGCTACAGACGTGAAAAATCTGATGCGATGCTCCCTTCAAAGATTTAGGAGAGCGGAGAAAATTCGATAAGCAAGTACGCACAATGATATCAAACTTCCCTGGAGCCAGACACTCGGGACAACGTTCTGAGCTACGACAAACGTCATTGGAAAGTGTAAATGCTCGATACCGGAAGAACTCACTACAGTAATGCTCCACCAACATAAGCGACAATCTCGATCACGATCCACCGAGTAGACAGGGATTTGGCTGCCTGGTCAATCTGCGTGGAAAGCATTGACAGAGGGAGCAGGAAGGGGTGGCGGATCAATTCTTACCCCATACCGAACGAAGCAATGAACGAAGGGGGCCAAGGCAACGACTCCCAAAGTGAAGAATGTGTAGGTCCGCATCCGCCGATAAGCCGGGGAGGCGTAAGTTGGTGCGCAGACGAGATATATACCAACTGCGATGGTTTAGACCACATCACTCCAGTCAGAGGATACTCACCAAGCCCGGACAAGGTCATCGAGAAAATGTAGAGGTTGCGGAGGTGTGGATCGCAGAAGAACGCGTAGTGGAAACTCGGGAAAAAATTGACAGTCCCTAGCACAAGTATTCCTAAAATGAATTGAATATGAATGGCTATTATACGGCTATGATTGCGTTACCCAAGTAATCAACACGATTCATGTATCGAACAACCTTCAGAAATTGAGATGGAGTGCATTGAAAGAACCCGTCAGACCGACCGATTGAGAGTGACATGTCGAGGCATGAAATGCCGTGGAACAGCCAAAACACATGAGAGCCCCCAACAGAAAGATTCCCATACCACCGCGATCGCACCAGGTTACAGTACGTGCCGAAGAAAGCAACGGATTTGATGCAATCCATTCCCAAGACGTCCCGACGTTGCAGAGCCAAAAGAACCCCACGATGGATAACGCGCCGAGAAGATGAGACCAGATATTTACTGACCGAGTGTCAGTATGCTCGCAGTCGGTCCAGGGAAGCTTTGGATCACTTGTCTCATTGTGCCACACCCAGAGGCCGTCAATGATACCGCTCCAGGAGTCTGTTTCCTTTCTATACCCAGTCAGAATGGCCGGATTGTCTTGACGCCATGCTGGAAGGTCAGAGTACTTTTGCAGATTCGAGGGAGGTGTCGCCATGCAAGGGTATACAAGGTCAAGAAGATTCGTGTATTTTTTAGCGCCCCTCACCCACACAGTGCCTGGCGACAGTTCGGAAACTACAACTCAAGACACAGCCACTGATGGTCCTACTTTATGAGCCAAAGGCTCTTGGGAAATCCTGACTTGAAATCTCATCTCCGGTTATCTTGTTCTCAAAGCTCGAAAAATTACAACATATATAGTACAACTTTATTTTTAATTTACCACCTACTTACACATCCGCTCTGGTTCTCTTTGGCGCTGCAAAAGTCGAAACCGTTTGCTCAACAGTATCCGTACTGAGCCCCAAGCCCACCCGAACGAGGATCAACGTCGGTGCGATGCCCTTGCACGTATAAGCTGAGCATATTGCAGATTCCGAGAAGAGCACTCACAACCATTTGGTACGCGATCGCAAGAAACGCCAACGTTCCTACTGAGGGGAGCGGCAATATGAAGAATATAATCGCAAGTATCAATACAGCTGGATAGATCAGCCCACTCTCCAGCCTTGTTAAAGGGCATTATTCAGCTGACATCCAGTGTAGAATGAAGAAGGCGCACAGGATGGCAGACGACGTTTTGTACTTCGCTTGCACCTCTTTACCCAACAACAACCTTGCTCTCCTCCCGATCCACCATATACGTCCGGCTATATTCATGCTCAGTAAAGGCGGGACACGACGCAGGAAGGACTTGCCAGTTAATGAAGTAGCGACGAGGTTGGTGAACAGCGAACTCGCTGCAGTGATGATGACGGCAACTCGTCCATGGCCAGCCACGACAAAGACACTAACCACTAGCAAGATCATCAGAGCACGATCGTACACTGAAATGAGAAATCATACGTATGGAACACAGCCATCCGATGGCTGGAAGAACTATAATTTTCCAGTTGCGCGACCATATGACATAGCAGCGGAATAGGATGATAGCATCGGCTACGGCGCTAGAGAACATCTGTCAGACACGGTCCCTTCACCAACCTGTCGATTCAACGCACTTCGATATGCCATAAAGCACTCTAAATGATTCCGCCATACGATTCAGCGTGCCCGACGGGTCGCCCTCTGGAATAATGCCGGCGCCTGCGACCGTAGCGAGAAGATTTCGTATGGGGCGGACACCCCGTAGTCGCTGACGAAGGCCAAGACATAAGCCAACACGATGTGAGTTGTGGATAAGGCGAAAAGGAGTATCATGCATGCGAGGTGGAAGTTGTGCATGACTTTGCGTCGGGTGCAGAGAACATGGACGGAAAGGAAGAAAAGGACGGCGTAGCCTCCATAAAAGACAGAATCCACCTGAAGACAGTCAGAACTGGAACCACGAGGCTGGCGTTCAGTCGCACCACCAAAGGAAAGGCAAGGACAAATGTGTCGCTGGGACAAACTAGACAACGCTCAGATCCAAGTCGTCAGGTCGAGAATAAGGTAGTTCACCATATACAAAGGAACGAACGTGTAAGCGAAAGGAAAGAAGAGAATACTTGGATCAGCCTTATGAAGGGCCTGGAGTGACTAACGACAGATCATAGCACAGCCAACACCAATTAATAGAAAGAACAAAGAAAGAAGAACTGTAGATCTGTTCAACAGGAGGGAAGAAGGCTCACGGAAGCTGAAACCCAGAGCTGTAAGAGGTGAAGATGCTAAGTCTGCGATGGATAATATTCTGTATAGCCATACACAGTCGCGCTATAACAACATCATCGAGCTGCTGACCGACAGGATCATCCTGGAACATCACAACACGGGTCCAAAAGAGCTTTCATAAATTCCACGGTAGCGCAGTGATCAACAGAAGGCATCTGGCGGCATTTGGGCGGCGTCTCGAATGACAGGAGCTCCAAACTCCGGACGTTGGCATGGCAAAGGAGAGAGACGGTGATCGGTGACCTCTTGAATTTGGTGGGACTGGAGAGCCAGCCCTGGGTGTTCGTATGAGCGGCGAGCGCTAGCTACTCTCAGGACCCGTAACGCGCTCCTAGGCGCATTCCATCCCGATGATCTTGTGGGTTTAACGCGGCTATCCTAGGAGGAGACCTAGGACAATGCGAATGGGAACAGATCGAAATAAAGATTCCATTCGAAGTGTCGACGTTATCAACACCCCCAGCGTCGGAGCGCTAGATACGGCGACAAGATGTTGGCCATCGGTGTTGGTCAACGTTAGCGCAGTTAACGTTTGTTAACGTTCCAATGTTGGTCGATGCCAATCGACGATGAGACAAAGAGACAAACATCGGACAAACAGTGAACAAACATCTTTTTTTTTTTTTTTTCTTTTTTTTTTTAATCACCTTCTCTCTTACCTACCATAGAATGCCCAGGCATTTGTAAGTTGTAATACGAGAGGCACCCATGATATTCAGTTCATCAATTCTTTTTTATCTCCCACCGGTTTTTTGACTTCACTGACACGGGAAGCCTCGAGGAGCCAACCAAAGGTTGGCGACAAGAGGCGCCAATACTAGTATCACAGAACACATTCTTCAATAGTATTCTTTTGTTCAATGTTTCCGAGTCTCTGATCATGAGTTCAATGACAACTCAGATTCTGAGTCTGCTACACAATATTTCAATGACATCTGTTCTTCCATTTCAGAACGAGGAACGAGCGAGAGTCTGTCAAGAGAGACTGTTCTTCCGTTGATATCTGTTGTATTTTCGGTGAGCAGCTGACTTTCTAACTCCAGCTGGCTAGTGTACGTACACCGCGAGAAAGCAGACCGATGCCATCAATATTCTCAATACTCAACGAGACCTCTTTGACTATTCAGTAGTAGTAGTCACTGTAGTGGGGATCCCGGGAACGTTCAACTTGATTTACTACATAATTTAATAAGTAAGTTATGGGCATGTGGTTGATATTTCGCATGTTCATTTTCTGGGAGACTAGTACGGACAGTGCTGGCCTGTTCAAGGCCTGTTCCAAATGTGATCTCGGATTCTTGCATTCGATGAAAGGGATACTGCCATTGGAAACTAAATAAACCGTCAAATTCCCGCTTTCTTGATGTATCACTAAAATTACAGGCTCTGTGGCCTCTAGGAAACA
The DNA here is from genome assembly GCA_029204085.1 of Mycena sp. CBHHK59/15. Lineage (NCBI taxonomy): Eukaryota > Fungi > Basidiomycota > Agaricomycetes > Agaricales > Mycenaceae > Mycena > Mycena sp. CBHHK59/15. Next base: position 23,738 of record JARGXW010001260.1, read on the forward strand.
GGGACCGTCTTCAATTTACACGGTGCTTGTTCCATATACGCCTTGCTGTGCGGAAAGTTTAGTCAACTCCATCTAGTGCTCGTTAAGTTGACTTGGCTGGTGGTACAATATTCTGGAACGAACGGAGTTGTCCGCAACATCTGTATCTGACTTCGCCAAATTTGTGGGATCTATGTCATCTCGGGATAGCTGGGCCGAGGTTTAGACAAGTATATATTCCCTGAAGACGATGACCACATACCACTATATTTCGCGAGATTTGTATGCCTCCTAGGCTCTGGTTGCACTCCCTGTACCTGCGGAGCTCGACGGGACAAGATTCTTACGGTTGTTGATGTTCGCCAACAATGCGCTCATGAAGCTGTCGGCTGGGTGTCAGAAGCATATTTTGTTGATAGAAATTTCTTAACGAACATCCGGGCATAGCCATGAAGAACCCTGTCCAGATAACTATGCAATTCGGATAATGAGTAAGAACTCCGAGGACAAGAAAATTGTGATTCTGACAGTAATGCGGCGCCGCTTTGAACTGGGATAAAAGAACTGGGTGAAATGTTCATTCAACCGAACAATGAATCATCTCACTGAAATTGCTGCCCCTAGAGCAACGAAACTGGAAAGCTCCGATCAGAATCCCTGGCTCTACAATTGCAAGTTCGTATATGCACCTTGTTGTGAGTCCCGTTTCTGGTTGTCATTTTTCAATAGTGCTCCGCGTCAGAAGAAATAATCAAGATCGTACTTACGAAGTGTGTATACCACCAGACGATCGAGTAGGACAGTGGTGCTGCATGCCAGACGAGATAAGTCTGAGCACTTGGAAAGACATTGGGCGAAGTCATTCAGTTTACCTTTTGAACGCCGTTCGACCTTTCTTCTTGAGGAAATAGCAGAGGACCAAGGACGTGGTGATATCCAAGCCGGCGTCTCCAAAAAACAGCACCGTGAGGAGCCAGTTCCATCTTTCTCCGACCACAATAATAGAATCCGACCGGATGGCCTCTGCGGCTAGGCTGAAAGAAACACCTTGCAGAAACACGACGATAATCCCTAGAGCGATTGAAACGGACAACAACCCGGTAACCCTATATATTCTGGTCACAAAAAACACCTTCCAGTCAAATTGCATCAGATCGGAGTCTCGCTGAGGATTCAAGTTAAAGGCTGACTTGGACGGAGTGATCGATGATTGAGCCAACAACGACCCCCACATTCAATCCCCAGGGAGTGTTAAACAAGCTGAATATCGAACCAAAGTCAGTGACGCTCATTGTGTAAGCGCCCTGACAAATGCAGGCCGTGTAGACGAGTTGCAGGGCCCTTCGGTATGCGGTTGGTCAGGCATGTATTTGCGACACTAGACCATACCATAGAAAGACCACCTGTGGTGGCCAAAATATGCGCTCAGATGCCAATCAAAAGAGAGAAAAATGTCCGAAATGTTACGCACGACACATTTAAGAAGGAGAATGTCGTTGGGAAATTGTTTGAAGTAGTTAGTCGTCTGCATGCAGATAAGGCCGAAGAAGAACACTGTGAAAAATGCGCCATTGATGATTGGTCCAAGGGTAAAATTCAAGGGAAAGGAGGGCATCGATGCTGGGCGACAAGTCTGAGTCCGAGGGAGGAGCCAACCTTGATATCAGTGGGACGGTCCTACGGTCCCATTAAAACTGCCTGAATCAAGATCTGTTGAGCCCAAACTATAAAAGTTGTTACATTGAAAAGCCTCGAAATTCTTACGTTACAACATCATGATTGTCAGCCCGGGATGGCTATCTTCAAGCACCTTACACCCACGTAGGTGGGATCATGACAGACAATTATTGCTCAAAGTTCGCACAGACTAGTTGGCTGTGATGTTGTCCTTCTATGTGCGCTTATGCTGCGGCAGAAGCCGCCCGAAAGAGAGACATGGTTGAACGTCAAACTTGTTCCAGCTTTGACCAATCACCGTAGCTCACAATCAGCAGGTACAGTCATACACGGAGTACTTGATTTCTTCCAATTAAGTGAACCTATTTGGTTGACGAGGCTGTGAGAGTTGAATGGCTCGCGTTACGATGACTTGGAGAGGAATTGAGCGGCGTTGAGCTATCTGCAGTGAGAGGACGCTCCCAGACGAGCTCTGAATCAGAAGAGTGGAGCAGAAAGTGTTGTAGATATTTTTGTGTTTGGGAAGGAATCATCCTGCCGTCGCCGTCGGAGACACCATCGTGGACCTAAGTTTATATAGAAGGGAAATCCATTAAAGAGAATAACGACGCAGATCTGCACACAGTCATGAATCGATCTGAATCAATTATAGGGGGGGAGGTATTACTGCAGTAGTCCGCAGGCTCCGTACCTACATAGATAGCCAGGGAAGTCTCCCGCACTCCTAAAAGTAGAACTTTATGTCGATTCCGAGTCAATCCAGCCCAGAGAGTTGTAGGCGATCATCTTCATGAAGATCAAGTGTAGGTTCGGCAGGCGGCAAATGCCACAGTGGGCTGGAGGATGAGTTACAACGTCACGGTTGAAAACGATAGCCGGGTCATGGGACTCAAAGCCAATGATGTCATCATAGTCACGGTTAAGTTCAACCGACATGTATGTATGCTCTTTCTTGTTGTCTCGGGGATCTCTGCAGGCAACCCGCAACGTGCACTAGTGTATTTCCCTGAATTCCTTGAGGCCCCTCTATTGCTGAAGTCTCTCACAGTCTGGTGTTTCCCTGGGAAATTTCCGGATCCATCTCAAGTGATTCTTCGTGCTGGTCGTGGCACTGGACCGAGCCAAGCCTGAGCGCTGAGCGTTTGAGTCCTAACTTGAATTGCTTGATCCACCACGGCTTGATCAACTCAATGCACAAATCAATCATCAATCATCCCTCTGATCATCTCTCAGTGGACTACCTTTTTTTTGTACTCACCTCCGCGGCGGTTTCTTCTTCCAACTGTGCTAACCTGGCCGTTACTCTGGAATCTGTGCATTTCACTGACACATGTACAGATGCTGATTTCTTGATGTTGGGCAGGATCCGATCTTTTCATCGAGCTTCCCTTACGTTCTATTCGCCTTCGCCTTGAACCCACGGCTCCTCCTGGGAACATTCCTTGCTTCGTATAAAAACGTCTCTCGTTGCTGGCACCATCTGACGCCGTATCCAACTACAATGCGCTTCACTGCAGTCGCCGCCTCTTTTTCGCTTCTCTCTGCTTCCGTATCAGCTGCCCACTTCCGTCGGCAACTTCCTGGCATTCCCGGTCGGTATCGAAAATTGAAAGATTTTAGAAATCCACTTACACTGCACAGATTGCGCGAATAATTGCCTAAACAACCCTGCAACTCTCGGTGGTGTCAGCAAACAGACGAGGCCTGCCTATGTAAAAGCCTTCCCTTCCTTCAAAGCACATTTTCCTGCATCATGGCTGCCTGCCAAGGCGCCGACCAACAAAGCGCCATCAATGGCGCCGAGAATCTCTGCAGCGCCTTTGTACGTCATCGTTTTTCCTGCCATTAGTGTAAAATGACAAGCCTTTCCCACTCAATTAAGGGAGTCAC